>JANAVB010023995.1:6756911-6770213 GCA_029216955.1 Iris pallida | reverse complement strand
ATAAGGCGTCCAAATATTACATATTGGATGATCAAAAGCTAGTCGTACAAAATGATAGGACTAGCAAGAGCTCAGTCATACATGATCAACCCTAGGATTTGTTAATCATGTTTACAGCCCGTAGGCAGACAGTAAGTAAATGTGCATCGAGCTAACAGGTGCTCGTCGGCAAAACGCCTCAAAAGAATAAATTTACATATAAGTGGGGTGAATAAAGGAAAAAAACCTACTCGTAGCCCTGGTTCCTTCTAGTGTTCACCATTGGGCTGGAAGCTTGGTAGATCCTCGGGAGCTGCTCCAAAATCTGGCCACACAAACCAGCTGGGTCAAACCCCAGAAAGAGCAAGTGCCACAAGGAGGCCACAAATAGAACAAAAGTCAGCATATCAGAACATAAAGAATAAAGAAAGTACAAGTAATAAAAGTACACAGAGCGAAAACGACTAGGGACGTAGAAACCATTCCGGGAGCCAGGTTACAATCCTTAAACCAGACAAGGACCTGGGTTGTAACCCTTCGCCTGAATAGCTCATTGTCTCTACTTATTTATCGTTAAGATAAGGAAAACAAACATGCTCAGGAGATAGCGGTACTGGAGCCAGACAAGACTTAGACAAGCTGGACATCATGTATTCACAAGCGGCCAAGCAATTACTACGGCTTCTACTTTAACTAACTAGGGTTATCACAAGCCTTAATTACTAACAAGATGCAAGTGAGAAACTCCCAGTCCCAAGCCTGCAGACTATCCAGTTATCCTTCCGCAGGTTGAGAGTTATAGGTGGGTACATTGCCCGGGAGACAAATGTACCCTTAGGTGACTTAGAGGGTGCAACACATGACAGTGTGCTGGAAATGTGCTCTACTCGTCGACAAGCTACAAGTCCATTAAAGCCCAAATAACGAGATTGCCTGTGACTGGGAATTCTCCATGTTCTAGTTTGATCTAATCATTAGCCTAATCCAGTTTAGCGCGAGTCCCTGGCCGTGGTACCCAGGAAATCACGTCCTAGACATGATGCAAGACAAGACAAGTGGATTGTACAAGCAAGCAAGCGGAACACCACGGTGTCAAGTTGATTATACGAGTCAAGTTAAGTTACAAGTCAAGTCAAGTCAGGAGTGCGCCGCCACGGGCCACTATCAAGTTATCAAGATAAATCATGTCAGGGTACTGTCAGGAGTGCGCCACGACGGGCTACTATCATGTCAGGTTGGTCATGTCAGGAGTGCACCACTATGGGTCACTGTCATGTTATGCTAGTTCCTTGTCATACCATGCCATGTACAATAGTCATTCCAAACATATTAAGTAAAAATCAGTTCGTGACAAAATGCGTAAGGATATAAATAGACGTAAAATATCTAATAAAATACCAATATAATAGGACTATAGAAGAGCCAGCTTAAAGAAATAACAATTCATGACAGTAGGTGTGCAGGGGGTCAGGGGTTGGGCTGCGCAGGGTATGTACTGCGCATGGAAGAGCTGCGCAAGAGTTGCCTTGCGCAAGGGTTACCTTGCGCAAGGGGTAGACTGCGCAGGGGTCAAGGGGCACAGGGTTAAAGGGGCACGGGGATGTCTTGCGCATCAATTGGATTGCGCAAGGGAGGATTACGCAAGGGTAGACTGCGCAGAGTATGGACTGCGCAATGGTCGAGTGCACAGGGGTACTTTGCGCATGGTGGCTTGCGCATGGCTAGCTTGCGCCAGCGCAATCCAGCGCAGCGCAAAGCACTGGCTGAGCCTATGTACAATCGGCCATGCGCTAAGAGCACAGGCCGGATGCGCAAACGGTCAAGTGCTAAGAGCACTGGCCGAGAGCCTTCACCAAGGCTGAGATGAACTCCTCAAGAACACCAAAACTTCAATTTTCATAACTTAGCCAAATCAAAACCAAATCTAGATTTTCAAAGTTCAAACTTGAGTAAAATCGAATTCTCTTCCACATGGAAGCATCAAAACATGCAAAAATCGAAGTTAATAGATCAAAACCAAGGATTTTTGAAAATGGTTCAAACTAGATCTAGAAAAATGAAAGCTCCAATCACAAAATGTCAAGTTCTAAGTTGTTTTCATGGCCTAATCTAGTTAATGGACAAATAAAAGTGGTGCTTATTTGATGGCAAGGTGCACTTGCCTATGGGTTGGGGAGTTGTGTGGAAAAAGGAAGAAGAAGAAGTTGTAAGAAATTAATGGAGTTATGGAGGAGAGAGAAAAGGTTGGTAGGTTTTAATGAGGGTGGTTGTGATGGAATGGAGGTGGAGAATAGGCTAAGGTGTTCCACTCATGATGAACCAAAAACCAAACCAACTCCACAAAATAAAACCAAGCCATGGTCCAACCCATTTACGAGAAACTAAAATCCGCAAGTCGAGAAAATAAAATACGTGCCAAAATCAAATTACGAGTACAAATACGAAATACAGGAAATGGGGATGACAACTCTACCCACCTTCAAAGAATTCCGTCCTCGGAATTTAATCAAGGAGCTAGAGATTGCCACGACAAGCTATACTAAGCACAGACAAGCTACACTAAGCAGTTCAATCATACAATCATACAATGCAAGCAAGAAAGGGAAAGCGTAAGGCACAAGGAAGACATTATACCTTACGAGTCAAACAGGTAGGGGTATCGCGATCGGATGTCGTCCTCACGCTCACATGTTGACTCACCTAGAGAGTGATGACCCCAAGCAACACGGACTAAGTTAATAGTCTTGTTCTTGAGCGTCTTTTCCCTCCGGTCCAAAATAGACACGGGCCTCTCCTCATACGAAAGGTTGGTACCAACAACCAATTTTGAATGATCTAGGATATGGCTCGGGTCCGGGATGTACCGTCTTAATTGGGATACATAGAATACATCATGTACCTCACTTAGCGACGGCAGAAGAGCGAGTCGATAGGACACATCGCCTACTCGCTCCAGAATATTGAACGGCCCTATATACCTAGGACTAAGCTTTTCCCGCACGCCAAAACGAATGAAGCCGCGGGTAGGCGAGATCCTAAGGAATACGTGGTCGTCGACGGCAAATTCTAAGGGACGACGATGAGCATCGGCCCAATGGCGCCTGCGATCCTGAGCAACTCGGAGGTGATCTCTGACTTTCCTGACCACTTCAACCGTCTGAGAAATCAGTTCTGGATCGAGCATCTGCCTCTCTCCGACATCGTCCCATGCTAACGGGGATCTGCACTTCCTACCATACAGAGCCTCGAAGGGTGCCATCTGGATACTGGCCTGGAAACTATTATTGTACGAGAATTCCACCAGGTGCAGGTGATCCTCCCACGAACCACCGAAGTCAAGGGTACACGACCGCCAACATATCTTCGAGAGTTTGTATAGTACACTCTGACTGCCCATCTGTCTGCGGATGATATGCTGAGCTGAACTTGAGACGAGTCCCCAAACTTTGATGAAGACTGCGCCAGAAGTACGATGTGAATCTCGTATCCCTGTCTGATACTATGCTGACTGGCACTCCGTGAAGTCGGACGATCTGCCTGAGATACATCTCTGCTAGCTGCGTCGTCGACTGTCCAACTCTAAATGGAAGAAAGTGTGCCACCTTGGTAAGCCTGTCTACAATGACCCAAATAGCATCTCTGCCTGCCGGAGATCTGGGTAACCCAGTCACGAAATCCATGGTTATGTGTTCCCATTTCCATTCTGGGATCGATAAAGGTTGAAGAAGTCCAGCTGGCCTCTAATGTTCAGCCTTGACTTGTTGGTAAACCAAACATCGAGAGACATACCGGGCTATCTCCCTCTTCATACCATTCCACCAAAAGTGTTGATGAATATCTCGGTACATCTTCGTGCTGCCTGGGTGGATGGAATACTGCGAACTGTGAGCCTCTGCCATGACTTCTTGTCTGATATCTCCACTGGGTACACAAAGACGTATGCCGTGTCGAAGCGTACCATCCTCATGAATACATAACTCTGGCCTTCTTCCTGCCTCGCACTCTGCTCTGAGCTGCTGAATCTTGGAATCTGTTAACTGTGCGGTCCGGATCCTCTCAACTACGGTGGACTGAATCTGTAGGCTGGCCATCAGGGCCACATTGGAAGGAAGAACCACTTCAATTCCTATCTTCTGAAGATCCGACAATAACTCTGGTTGCGCCGTCAGGAAATAAACTCCGGCTCTCCGGCTCAACGCATCTGCTACAACGTTGGCCTTCCCTGGATGATACTGTAAATCCACATCGTAGTCCACCAGTAGCTCGAGCCATCTTCTCTGCCGCATATTAAGATCCTTCTGGGTGAAAACATACTTAGGCTCTTATGATCAGTAAATATCTCCACTCTGTCTCCGTACAAGTAGTGCCTCCATAACTTAAGTGCAAACACTACTGCTGTTAGCTCCAAGTCGTGGGTCGGATAATTCTTCTCATGATCACGGAGTTGACGCGACGCATAAGCAATTACCTTCCCATGCTGCATCAAAACACATCCCAATCCTCTGCCTGAAGCGTCGCAATAAACTGTGAATCCTCCGGTCCCATCTGGAAGGGTGAGAATGGGAGCCGTTATTAAACCTCGCTTCAACTTCTTAAATGATTCCTGACATTCTGCTGTCCAAACGAAAGGCACATCCTTGCGGGTCAGCTGGGTCATCGGCGCTGAAATCCTTGTAAAATCAGAGACGAACCGCCGGTAGTAGCCGGCCAATCCAAGAAAGCTGCGAACTTCTGCCACTGAGCTGGGTACTGGCCATGCCTCGATAGCCACAATCTTCTGGGGATCCACTTCCACTCCTCCTCTGGTAATGATGTGACCCAAGTAAGAAATACGATCGAGCCAGAACTCGCATTTACTGAACTTGGCGTACAACTGGTGCTCTCTGAGAATCTGGAGGACAACTCTGAGATGCTGCTCGTGCTCTGCTTCACTCTTGCTGTAGACCAGGATGTCATCAAGGAACACTATTACAAACTGATCCAAGTAAGGCATGAAAATACGGTTCATGAGGTCCATCAACACTACCGGCGCATTGGTCGCTCCAAAGGGCATAACTAGAAATGCCCAATGCCCGTACCTAGATCTGAACACCGTCTTCGGGATGTCCTGCTCTCTAACTCTGATCTGGTGGTATCCTGACCGCAAGTCTATCTTCGAGAAAACTGAAGCCCCCTTGAGTTGATCAAACAAGTCATCTATCCTCGGGAGAGGGTATCTGTTCTTGATTGTCACTGAGTTCAAGGTACGATAATCAACACATAGCCTGGACGTACCATCCTTCTTTTTCACAAGAAGCATCGGAGCTCCCCAAGACGATCCACTAGCATGAATGAATCCCTTGGTTCTAAGTTCTTCAATCATCTTGTACAAAATCTCCAACTCTGAAGGCGCCATTCTGTAGACTCGCTCTGATACTGGTGCTGTCCCAGGAATCAAGTCAATGGTGAACTCGATCTCCCGCTCTGGTGGCATCCCTGGAAGTTCCTCTGGGAAGACATCTGGAAACTCTACAACTATCCGGGGCAACTGCACTGCTGCTACTGCCATCCGTAATACTGGAGGAGATGGCTCTACTGTGCCTCTGGAAAATGAAAACTCTGGCTCTCCGGGAATACTAAAGACAACTCTGCCAACATGGCAGTCTATCCTAGCATAATGGTTCCTCAACCAATCCATGCCTAGGACTATATCATAGTCTGCCATAGGGAACTCTATGAGCCTAGCGGAGAACTCTCTACCGCTAACTACGATCCGACACGAGGAAAACACTCGATCTACTCCCACAAGACCATTACCAGTAAGTATATTGAGCCTCACTGATAATGACTCGGGCTCCAATCCTATCCGTGTCGCGAATCGTGCAGACATGAATGAATGCGATGCACCAGAATCAAATAATACAGATGCTGGAAAGGTGTTGACGAGAATAGTACCTGCCACTACCTCACCTGGTGCAACTTCTTCTTCCATGGTCATCATCATAGCCTGACCTCTAGCTGCGGGTCCTCTCTGCTGGGAACCCCTCTGTCGACTCTGTACTGGAGCCTGGGTGAACTGCTGCTGGAAGGCCTGGGCCTGGGGCGCCAATGGCCTCGGGTACTGCTGTTGCTGCTGCTGCTGGACTGGAACTGGGGCTGGTCCTCTCACCGAAGAACTAGAAAGGTTGGATGATGATGGATCTCCCCTATTCGGGCAGGTCCCTATCTTATGATCTGCTCCACCGCAAGCCAGGCACAATCCCTGCGCCCTACGACACTCTGCCACTACATGGCCTGGCTTCCCGCAATACGAACATCCCACCGCGGAAGACTGCTTCTGCTTCTGCTGCTGCGGATACGTCGGGGTTGAATGCTGAACTGGCGTCACTGAGGCCGCCCGCCTCGGAGTTCCAATGGTCAATCTCCTAGCTGCCGGGACTGGAGCTGATGATTGGTGCATCTGACTGTGGGATCGCTTCCTGCCTCCGGTCCTATCCACGATCCTCTGGGAGGTGTACTCATGCCTCCTAGCTGCCCTCAATACTGCATCGAACGTCTGGTGCTCGAACTGTTCAACAGCCAACAAGATCTCCAAATACAGCCTCTGCTGGAATCGCTGGACCCTATCAAACTCGATCGCCACCAAGGTGGGGGCAAACCTGCTGAGTCTAGAAAACTCAGATGCATAACTGTCGACTGTTCTGCCTCCTTGCTTCAAGTTGGTGAACCGGGTCTGCAGGTCGTACCGTGCCACCGCATCAAAGTACTTTGTCTGGAATCTCTCTCTGAACGTCGCCCAAGTAACTGGTGTCGCTAACTCCATGGCCTGAGCTGCCCACCAATCGCGAGCCAAGTCTAGTAACTGTAGCCGTACCATCGCCACCTTCTCATTCTCAGGTGTCCTAGCTGCTTCCAGGACCACCTCGGTATCCTGAAGCCAAGCGTCCGCGGCAATCACATCTTCACTGCCGTCAAAGAAGGGAGGGTTCAAGCGCTTGAAACTGTTGGCCGCCTGATTCCCTTGGGGACCTCCTCGGTTTAGTGCATCATGAACTTCCTGGTGCAAGGCGTCGCCTCGACGATCTTAGAATGCAAGCAGTTCTCTGATAAGCCCTACCAAAGGTCCCTCATCCTGTCTAGCTGGTTGAACAGGCGGAACTGCCTGAACTGGAGGTTCCGAGCCTCCGGGAAGCATAACTCGGGAGGCTACTCCAGAGTGCTGAGCTTGATCTTTCTGGCGCTGGGGTGCTTGCTGAGCTTCTTCTGGCTGGTTGGCAGGTCCGGGAGCAATGCCGCTGAAGAAGACGACATAGGGAAATAATAAGGAAGGACCCGGACGGATCAATGATACAAGCATGTGATCAGGTCGAGATTCTCAGGGATTTGAAGATACGAGCAGAGATCATGGACGAATATTGATTGAGACATCTATTCGGTAAACTCTCACATTTCTTGAATGCCAAGACCTGCATGGGCCACTACTTAAACCATGTCACACCCCAGAACCAGAATACTGGAGAGCGGGGGCAGACATAGCCAGCTACATATATTGAAATAGAATACTCAACTAACGGTCACGGCTGTCTAGATATGAGGGTTTACTACAAGCCAGCAGTCTCTTAAGGTTAAGCCTATTGTCTCAATCTCAAGCAATTAACAGAGTTACAAGATATTAGAGCATCAAATATATATATAAGGCGTCCCAAATATTACATATTGGATGATCATGAAGCTAGTCGTACAAAATGATAGGACTAGCAAGAGCTCAGTCATACATGATCAACCCTAGGATTTGTTAATCATGTTTACAGCCCGTAGGCAGACAGTAAGTAAATGTGCAGCGAGCTAACAGGTGCTCGTCGGCAAATGCCTCAAAAGAATAAATTTACATATAAGTGGGTGAATCAAAAAGGGAAAACCCACTCGTAGCCCTGGTTCCTTCTAGTGTTCACCATTGGGCTGGAAGCTTGGTAGATCCTCGGGAGCTGCTCCGAAATCTGGCCACACAAAACCAGCTGGGTCAAACCCCAGAAAGAGCAAGTGCCACAAGGAGGCCACAAATAAGAACAAAAGCCAGCATATCAAAACATAAAGAATAAAAGGAAGTACAAGTAATAAAAGTACACAGAGCGATAAACGACTAGGGACGTAGAACCATTTCGGGAGCCAGGTTACAATCCTTAAACCAGACAAGGACCGGGGTTGTAACCCTTCGCCTGAATAGCTCATTGTCTCTACTCATTTATCGTTAAGATAAGGAAAACAAACATGCTCAGGAGATAGCAGGTACTGGAGCTAGACAAGACTTAGACAAGGCTGGACATCATGCATTCACAAGCGGCCAAGCAATTACTACGGCTTACTACTTTAACTAACTAGGGTTATCACAAGCCTTAATTACTAACAAGATGCAAGTAAGAAACTTCCAGTCCCAAGCCCTGCAGACTATCCAGTTATCCTTCCGCGGGTTGAGAGTTATAGGTGGGTACATTGTCCGGGAGACAAATGTACCCTTAGGTGACTTAGAGGGTGCAACACATGACAGTGTACTGGAATTGTGCTCTACTCGTCGGCAAGCTACAAGTCCATTAAAGGGCCCAGATAACGAGATTTCCTGTGACTGGGAATTCTCCATGTTCTAGTTTGATCTAATCATTAGCCTAATCCAGTTTAGCGCGAGTCCCTGGCCGTGGTACCCAGGAAATCACGTCCTAGACATGATGCAAGACAAGACAAGTGGATTGTACAAGCAAGCAAGCAGGAACACCCACGGTGTCAAGTTGATTATACGAGTCAAGTTACAAGTTACAAGTCAAGTCAAGTCAGGAGTGCGCCGCCACGGGCCACTATCAAGTTATCATGATAAATCATGTCAGGGTACTGTCAGGAGTGCGCCACGACGGGCTACTATCATGTCAGGTTGGTCATGTCAGGAGTGCACCACTACGGGTCACTGTCGTGTTATGCTAGTTCCTTGTCATACCATGCCATGTACAATAGTCATTCCAAACATATTAAGTAAAAATCAGTTCGTGACAAAAGGCGTAAGAATATAAAATGGACGTAAAATATCTAATAAAATACCAATATATATAGGACTATAGAAGAGCCAAGCTTAAAGAAATAACAATTCATCATAGACAAGTAGGTTGTGCAAGGGGGTCAGGGGTTGGGCTGCGCAGGGTATGTACTGCGCATGGAAGAGCTGCGCAAGAGTTGCCTTGCGCAAGGGTTACCTTGCGCAAGGGTAGACTGCGCAGGGGGTCAAGGGGCACAGGGTTAAAGGGGCACAGGGGATGCCTTGCGCATCAATTGGATTGCGCAAGGGAGGATCGCGCAAAGGTAGACTGCGCAGAGTATGGACTGCGCAATGGTCGAGTGCACAGGGGTTACTTTGCACATGGCTGGCTTGCGCATGGCTAGCTTACGCCAGCGCAATCCAGCGCAGCACAAAGCACTGGCTGAGCCTATGCGCAATCGGCCATGCGCTAAAGAGCACAGGCCGGGGTGCGCAAACGGTCAAGTGCTAAAGAGCACTGGCCGAGAGCCTTCACCAAGGCTGAGATGAACTCCTGAAGAACACCAAAAACTTCAAATCTTCATAACTTAGCCAAATCAAAACCAAATCTAGATTTTCAAAGTTCAAACTTGAGTAAAATCGAATTCTCTTCCACATGGAAGCATCAAAACATACAAAATAAAAGTTTAATGGATCAAAACTAAGGATTTTTGAAAATGGTTAAAACCTAGATCTAGAAAAATGAAAGCTCCAAATCACAAAATGTCAAGTTCTAAAGTTGTTCTCCATGGCCTAATCTAGTTAATGGACAAATAAAAAGTGGTGCTTATTTGATGGCAAGGTGCACTTGCCTATGGGTTGGGGAGTTGTGTGGAAGAAGGAAGAAGAAGAAGTTGTAAGAAATTAATGGAGTTATGGAGGAGAGAAAAAAGGTTGGTAGGTTTTAATGAGGGTGGTTGTGATAGAATGGAGGTGGAGAATAGGCTAAGGTGTTCCACTCATGAGGAACCAAACCAAACCAACTCCACAAAATAAAACCAAGCCATGGTCCAAACCCATTTACGAGAAACCAAAATCCGCAAGTCGAGAAAATAAAATACGTGCCAAAAATCAAATTACGAGTACAAATATGAAATACAGGAAATGGGGGTGACATATCAATACAACAAATCAAATCCCAACAACTCTCACTGAAAACTGGAAAAACTAAACTAACTCAGCCTCATCTTACCTATTTAACTGCTAACACTAAGCCCTTTCTTCCTATGCTATACAATGTGCAGTAGTGCCATATATTTCTAAACCACCTGCACAGGAACCCCTCTCACTGCTCTCTCAGAAAACTGAGCTCACCCCCATCATGAACCAATATAACACCAATATAACACCTGTATATATATATATATATATATATATATATATATATATATATATATATACATTCGTACATATGACACATACATGTCTAATTCTCACCAAAACCAACTCGAACACTCTCACTGTACTCTCTGAAATCAACTGAACATATGTGGTGCATGTACAGGCCCTAAGACTTATACTTGGCAATGCCACATAGCTCAACCCTCTGTTCTTAATTGACACATCAGTCACCATAGGCCTATAGCCAAAACCAAATGATACCAATCAATGCCCGACTCCAAAATCCTCTCTACAGGACTCTCACATTCAGTCAACTCCTCTCGAAATACTGAACAAAGTCAAGGCTAACCAATTGTCAATGGGTGACTGAACACTAGCATCTTAAAGATGATGCCAAGTCCAGCTTGCCATAACAGAGATAACCCATATATATAACAGACCTATATCTCAAAACCAAATCATAACAAAACCTAAGATACAACCCTAAATGATATAAATCGAACTGAAGCAATCCACTCCAAAAATCCTATCTATTACAAGTATACACTCACACACATTACATACATATATATGTGTACGAATGTGTGAGTGTCCAGATCAGGGTGTCAAGAGTGATGTGCCAAAGTAGTGTATCCTACAAAGTGTCCAACCCGTGTCCAATCAATGTCAAAATCCTAAATACAACCTGGCATCAGAACTGTGCACATAGCAACCTCGTGCGGGTGTGACGACCCCTCTAGGACACGACACATATCACCACAAGTCTCGTGTTCGTGTCCAGAGCTAGGGTAGGTTTAGGGCTAGGTGTTAGGCACCCTGAATCCCAAGTTGCCTCATATCCAAGTGTCAAGCCCGTATCAGAGGCTCGATTTCGTGTACATACTGTCAGTACAAAACCACTGCAGACACGATAACGTGTCCGATACGACATGAATCGACTTGAAATTTGGAGAGGGGCCTGACAGTCATGGCACCCACCTTCATATCAAATCTTACGTGTCCACGTGTCCTGTAGCAGGGCATTGTCCAACGTGTTGTACGAGCATCCCGTGTCCAAATTTGGACATGATATTGTGTCCAATCATGCTCAGTCAAATGGTTTTGGAATCCCCTCATATAGGGTTACAATTTAGTGAAAATAGTTTTAGAAAACAACAAGGTAAAATCCTAAGTGGTATTTCACCAAACACTTTACACTACACTCCGATACGTATATCAAATGGATTTGATTTCTCACCAAACTTGGTCTACAGCTAGGCGGACCCTAAATGAATGTATCTATGGAAAGAAATCAGAAAACAAAAGGGTTTAGAGGCCATTACCTATTGAGAGTTGGAATCTTAATATAAATGCACTTGAGAGCCAAATCCCTCTACTTCCAATAGTCAACTTGCTTTAAATCCTTGCTAGCTAGTCACTAGTGACCTCTTCTATAGTAAGGGAGTGTGTTGCAATTGATTAGGCTCAATTTGGAGTTGATTTGGAGAAAGGGAATGGATTTAGGGAAGAACACAAATTAGGGTTTAAGGAGGCAATGAAAAGAGGTAAGATCCATTAATGTGTGGCTTATATGGGGGGGAAACGGCATGCTTGGTCGGCCACATTAGCTAGGGTTAGGGTTTAGTTCATTAGGTTGGCAATAGGCTTCTCTCTCAAGTGAATCATAAGCCTTCTAGCTAAAGGCCCAAGTGAAAATAGGGTTTCAAGTTAAATATCTTCCTTAACCAAAATATCTAGATATTACTAACTTCTAATGAGATATCTAGGCTAATGAATAACATCTAGATTAGGGCAATTCTAGGTTAAGGCTTAACATTTAAATTAGCACATTATTAATTAATCAAAATTCAAATTAATACAAAAGTCACAAAATGACCAAAATACCCTTAGCCTAGAAAGTGGTAATTAGTTACTCTAATCACATAGGATAGGTCTCCATGGTCAGGATTAGTCTCTAGGCCAAGTAGTCTAGGGTTACACTAGTAAAACACCAAAATCGCAATACACCAATTTAAATGTTACAAAAATAATCTAAATTCACCAATAATAATTAACATGATTTAAATCCCATTATTTAATAACAAACATGGTCAATTTTATAAAAGTTCAAAATTACCCTTGTTTTAGAAAAGTGGTGGTTACATTGCCTTTACGAAATTGAATAACTGAATTGAAGGGGAATAATAAAGTTCTGGTTTAGACGAATTAATTACAAATTTTACTATAAAATTGAGGATTAGAGTTAAGATTTTATATGTACTAAATATTTATGATTGTAGGGATGGTTTTATGTATACTTGACTGTGGACATTGAAAGATACATAAGTTCCTTCGAGGTGAATATTAAAGTTTTAGACTATAGAATAGTTTTATATTATTATTGATCAAGATAGTAAGGATATAAGTTCAAAGGGTACCATGAGGACGGAAATTTTGGGTGGGATGTGATTGTTGAGGTAAATCCCCTATTCGAACTTTACGATACATAAATATATAGTTTGAGATATTATGGAATGATAAGGACTTTTAAATTTTTATCCAAATGATATATTTGAGGAAAAAGAAATGTAAAATTTAAATTTCGAGGAAAAAATTCTTTTAAGGTGGGTAGATGGAAATATTTTTAATTTATTTCAATTAAATGGTAATTTTTGGAATTTTATAAATATTTAATTAATTATTATTATAGACGGCCTTAGTCATGGTTAAGTTTTGGAGTGCAAAATGACTAGAAATGATGGCACAGGTAGTATAGACGTGTGCTTCAACTAGTGTTTTAGTCATGGTAGGGAAGGCCGAGCCTTAGGTGCGTTCTAACTTGGAAAACCAGGCCAAGTTGTGATATAATTCGTATAAATAATTTAATTATTATTAATTAGATTACCGAATTTTTGAAGACCTGGTTATACCAAACTAGCCCGAATCTTACCCAAACCCATATAGAC